>JARHVA010001977.1:732500-740000 GCA_037957365.1 Torreya grandis | reverse complement strand
AAAGGCTCTAGGATCCATAAGGTTGAGCTTGGCATCTTCTGTGATTTCTAACTTGTCACAGGCAAATACAATGGTAGAGTTAATGGATAATTTGGCAAATTTATATGAAAAGCATTTAGTTTCAGATAAGGTATATCTTATGAAGCAATTATTTAATTTGCAAATGTAGGAAGGTAGATCTATATCTAGTCATCTTAATGATTTCCATGCAATAGTAAATCAGTTAAATTCAGTCAAAATAGTTTTTGATGGTGAAATTAAGGCTCTCTTAATTTTATGCTCTTTACTTGAAAGTTGGCATAGCTTGGTAATGGTAGTTAGTAATACTGCATCTACTACAAATATCTTGAAAGTAGATGATGTTGTTAGTGTAATATTAAATGAAGAAATTCATAGGAAAAGCACAGAGGAAACATCAGGTAATGATTTAAGTATTGAAAGTAGGGGAAGGCAAAAAGAGAAGCACAAGCAAGGGAGATCAAGGTCTAAGTCAGAGGTGAGAGGTTGATCCAAATCCAGAAAATGGAAGAAAAATAACTTGCTAGAATTGTGGAAAGATAGGGCATGCAAAGAAAGATCGTTGGTTGCCAGTTAAAGAAGAAAATCAGCATGAAAGTAAAGAATAAGCAAAAGTTGTAGGTATTGTTGCACAAGATGCTCTTATATTTTCTTTGGATAATAAAATAGAATCTTAGGTTTTAGATTCTGGTGCCTCTTTCCATGCAACCCCAAATAGAGAATATTTCAATGATTATGTCTAGGGAGATTTTGGAATAGTTTATTTAGGGGATGATGAGCCTTGTAAAATTGTTGGCAAAGGAAAAGTGCAGTTGAAATTGTAGAATGGAAACACATGGGTGTTGAAGGATGTCATGCATGTACCCATCTTGAAGAGGAATCTGATTTCTATAAGAAAGTTGGGGGATGAGGGTTGCACAGTAACTCTCACAGCTGAATCTTAGAAGGTTTCCAAGGGTGCACTTGTATTAGCCAGAGGTAAGAGAGTAGGTACTCTCTATTTATGTAATTGTATTATTGATTATTCTCCTTTTGTTTTATCTACTTTAGATGTAGATGCAAAGTTGTGGCACTGTAGGCTTCACCACATGAGTGAGAAGGGAATGAGTGTTCTTAAGTCAAAAGGTAAGCTTTCAGATTTGAAAAGCATAGATCTAGATTTCTGTGAGCATTGTATTTTTGGGAAACAGAAGAGAGTAAGATTTCTCAAAACTGGGTTAACAAAGAAGAAGCACAAGTTGGAGCTTGTTCACATAGACGTGTGGGGACCAGCTCAGGTAGCTTCTATTGGAGGATCATAGTATTATGTTTCTTTCATTGATGATGCTAGAAGAAAGGTATGGGTTTATTGCATAAAGAAGAAATCTAATGTTTTTGACACATTTAAGAAATGAAAAGCTTTGGTTGAGAATGAAACAGGTTTGAGATTGAAGTGCCTTAGATCTGACAATGGTGGTGAGTATTGCAGCAATAAATTCAAAAGTTACTATTCTATGAGTGGAATATGCAGGGAAAGGATAGTTCTAAGGACACCTTAGCAAAATGGAGTTGCTAAAAGGATGAATAAAACAATATTTGAGTATGCACAGAGTATGAGGTTACATGCTAGTTTGCCCTTACAGTTTTGGGTAGATGCTGTAGACACTACAGTTTACCTGATTAATAGAGGACCTTTTACTGCTCTAGATGGTGGTATTCCAGAAGAGGCTTAGATAGGTAAAAAGGTAGATCTTTCATTTCTCAGAGTTTTTGGCTCTGAAGCTTTTGTGCGCATTGATAAAGAAAATAGAAAGAAGCTGGGTGCTAAATCTATGAGGTGCACTTTTATTGGTTATGGCTTTGGAGATTTTGGATTCTGGATGCAGAATCTAGGAACTAACAAAATTATAAGAATCTATGATGTTGTTTTCAATGAAAAAGTGATGTACAATGATCATCTCAAGAAGTTGAATAATACTGAGCAGAGCAATGTTGATTTGGATGAGGTGATGATCTAAAATGAGCTCACAAAAAAGAATAATCATAGATAGGAAAACACAGACACCGACATTGGTCAGGCAGGAACTGACATCGGTCATAAAGGAACCAACATTAGTCATAAAAGAACTGATGTCGATCAGATAAGAACTGACAGTAGTCATGGGGAATTGATGTCGGTCAGATATAGACCTGGAGATGATTGAGATCAGTCACTGACAGAGAATTTGGGTAGACAACAAGTAGTGAATGAGTCTCAAATGCCCATGAGAAGGTTAGAAAGGGTAAGTAAACCTCTAATTTGATATTCTCCTTCTTTTTTCTACTTGTTGCTCATTGATAATGGAAAACCAGAGAGTTTTGATGAGGCAATGTAGGTAGAATCCCAGAAATAGTGGGAGCTTGGCATGAATGAGGAAATTGATTCCTTGAAAGAGAACCAAACTTGGGACTTGGTTGAGTTGTCAGCTGAAAAGAGAACACTAAAAAACAAATGGGTTTACAAGTTAAAGGAAGGTGAGAATGGACAAATGATACATAAGGCCAGGTTGGTAGTAAAGGGATTTGCACAAAAACTAAGTATTTATTTTGGTGAAATTTTTTCTCCTATAGTAAAAATGACTTCTATTCGGACTGTATTGTCTTTAGTTGCTATTGAGGATTTGCATCTTGAGCAGCTTGATGTTAAGATAGGGTTTCTTCATGGAGATTTGGATGAAGAAATATATATGGAGTAGCTAGAAGGTTTTGAGGTTAAAGGTAAGGAGAAACTTGTGTGCAGGTTGAAGAAAAGCTTATATGGTCTTAAGCAAGCTCTTAGACAATGGTATTTGAGGTTTGATAGGTTTATGACTGAGCATGGTTTTAGTGGATGTCAATCTGACCATTGTGTTTATTTTAAGAGATTGGATAATGGTAGATATATTATCTTGTTATATGTATATGATATGCTGGTTGCAGTTTCACACATGCAAGATATTTTTGAGCTTAAGGTAAAATTAGCTCACACATTTGCCATGAAGGATTTGGGAGCAGCAAAGAAAATCCTTGGCATGAGTATTAAGAGAGATATGAAAAATCATAGTTTGATTTTGTCTCAAGAGGATTATGTAAACAAGGTGTTGGAAAGGTTCAATATGCAGGATGCAAAATTGGTAAGCACACTTATGGCTAGACACTTCAAGTTGAGCAAAGAATAGTGTCCTAAATCACATGATGAGGTGGAGTACATGAGTAGAGTTCCATATGCTTCCAAAATTGGGAGCTTAATGTATGCAATGGTATGTACTAGACCTGATATTGCCCAAGCAATGGGAATCGTCAGCAAGTTCATGGCCAATCCAGGGAAAGAACACTGGAAAGTAGTTCAATGGATTCTCAGATATCTGAGAGGGACCAGTAGTAGGCATTTATGCTATGGAGGGTCAAACACTTCTCTACATATATATGTAGATTCAGATATGGAAGGTGACTTGGATGGTAGGAGAAGCACCACAGGTTATGTTTTCACTGTTGGTGGAACGATGGTTAGCTAGATTTCAAAGTTGCAGAAGGTTGTTGCCTTGTCTACTATAGAGGCAGAATACATTACAGTCATAGAGGCTAGTAAGGAGATGATATGGATGACTCGGTTCATGAAAGAGTTGGGAAAGGAGTAAGAGAGTTATAGATTGTACAGTGATAGTCAAAGTGCAATTCATTTGGCAAAGAATTTAGCCTTTCATTTAAGAACCAAACATATAAAGCTTAGGTACCACTTCATTAGACAGGTATTGGAGGATGGTGAGTTGAAGCTGGAAAAGATCCATATAGATAAGAACACTATTGATATGTTAACAAAGCTGGTAACAAAGGAGAAGTTGAATCTTTATTCAAATTTTGTTGGTCTTCAAGATTGAGCTTAAAGATGGAGACAAGCTAGAGGATATTGCTGTATAGGTACAGGTGCCGCTGTTTATCTCCAAGTGAGAGATTGTTGAGGTGTGGAGCTAAAAGCTACACCAAATGAGCAAATGCAAGGTTTCTGTATTTACACAATCACTGACATCGGTTAGGGATCGACTGGAGACTGTTGATGTCAGTTATATATCAACTGACATCGGTCATATGTAGGCAAATAGGGACTGACGTCGATCACCTGTGCATTCTAGAAGTCTATTTTTGAGGTAGAACAAATTGTTTGCATGATAAGTTTAACTGTTAGTATTGAGTCCGCATTTCTATTTTTGGTAGGACTGATTTGAACCTTTGACTAAGAGGTGTATCTAATAGTGGATAATGCATAGCTCATGATCCCTAATTCTATATAATAGGGATAGATCTTCATAGCCTGTGTAGAGATGAGAAAAAGGGTAGACAATTCAAGTAGTTGAATTGTGTTTGTAATTGTGAAAGAGAACTCTTGAGGGAAAGAGATCTGTACATCTGAGAGGTGTGGAAGAAAGAGAGATTTCTTCAATTGTATTTCATTCTGGAAGAGTTTAATACAAGTTTTCATTGTTTCTTGTATCTATTATTCTTTGTTGATTCTAATTTCTAGTTACTTATTATTTTGGTTTAATTTTGTGTTTAGTTGCTTACACAAAAGTAATCAATTGTATCTTTAAGATCCTAACAGACATAAAGCTTTATTTTGAGAAGTAGATGAGGGAAATTGACATAGAGTTGAAGTACAATAGGCAGTAGGAGGAACTTACTTATCAATCTTATTTAAATCAGTAGTAGGTGAGTGATAAAATAAGGCATGCTAAAGAATGTTTGGCTATAAAAATTACATCTAAGGAGGAGAAAATACACCAATTAATTAAGCACTAATAAGAGATTGAATCCCAAACAATCCATTCCATTCCTAGTTTCAAGCAAAATAAAATATTTTAACTTTAAAGTAAGCCTCCTTGTTGTAAAATTGCAAGTTTTAGAGGCCCTGATCCTTTGAGATAACTTATACCTATGTAAAATTAGCCTATAATCCTTTAATAATAACCTTCTTAAAATCCTCTTCTTCCTTAAGAGCCTCAAACTTATCATCCATGGTAACCTTCTTAGACCAAGCATTCTGGTTTTAAAAAGCCCAACATTTATAAGGATACTTAGTTTAACCCTTTTCCCTCCCACCATATCTATTTTTAAAGGAGGAAACATTGTATATAGAGTAAATGGATATCATTTAGGTGAAGAGGAAACTTAAAGTGAATTTGAGAGGATAATAAACATTGACAACCCTCTTTCTGCCACTAAACTAGTTATCAACTTGTTTGATGATCTTAAACTTTATGTGATGGAGGAGGACCTTGAGGGTGAAAAAAAATTCAAGAGAATCATGTGATTCAATAATAATTCCTTAATTAACTCAAAATTAGTTTGAAGACATCAACCAGTGATGGGGAGTTACATGGTTTATTTGAGATCCTGGAAATAGGTTATGTTCCTCTTTAAAGGGACTATAGTATGAATAAGATTGAGGAGTGTATATTTGGAAAATAAATCAATAAAAAAGAGTTAGGTTTGATTAGTATTAATTTTTTTGATATTTTCAATGTTGGTTGTCAACTCTTTGATGAACCTATAGATATTTGCACACTTCTAAAAGATGATGTAGACATGTTCTAGTCTCAACCTCTCAAGAATCAACATCCATCTCCTTTTAATACCAATCCCTCAACCATACCAATTATATTTTAAAGAGGATTCCCCATCAATAACATCATCTAGTTGGAGGATAACAAGGAGAAGTCATCACATATTATATTTGATCTAGATCACAAGAGAATCAAAATAAACCTATCTCTCAAAACATGTTGCAATTTTATGCCAATAAGCTAAAAGAGGATTTTTTCTACATATGGGGCACGTTTGATTCAGCCAATCAATTAGTAAATTAGACAATGGTATGGGTGATCAAGGATGGGGATGATTGGACAAGATTGTTATCTAAAAAGCATGCTTCCCTTCATTTCTTTCAACCACATAGGAGAGATCTCAGAGGTTTCTATTTTGATCCAAGTGGGATAGAGGTGTGTTAAATATTTATACATAGTAGGTTATATGTATTTTATTTATATAAGTGATATGAGCACGTTATTTTTATAACATACATATTTTTATCTTTACCTAAGTGCTGTGGCACAAGCTGTTATTATCCTTTGTTTCATTACTATGTTTTTTAGAGGTGGTTTTCAACATTATTCGAGTTGGTTCAGTACATTGTTATATTCATATTGAGTGTTTCAAAAAATCCATGCCCAATGGATGCATCAAGGAAATTGGTTTAGGTGTTTATGCAAGAAAACACCCCTGAAAGGTAGCTAGAATGTTGGCTATTATAGCCACCAATGCTCCATAAAATATTTGCAGATTTGAAAAGAATTATTTTTTGAGGAAATTATTGCTTGTGTGGGAAGAGGACATGATAATTAATCAAGAGTGGGACATGGTAAGAATTTTATGGGCCAAGGTTTGAATTTTTAATATCAAAGTCTATGCCCCACCCACATCATGGCCTTATATTTAGGCAATTATGTGTTGGGGGGGCACAAAGGCACCAAACATGCATGGGAGAGAGTGGTGGTATGGGGAATCATTAAATATCATGAAACCCACTAAAAATAAACATGAAATACATGAAAAATGTATGTAAAGACATGCAAGGACATGCAAGACATGCAAAAAACATGCACCACTCCACCTGTTGCACCATACTTCCTAAAATATCATAATTTAACATTCATGAACATTCTAGTTCTCTTCACTCCTCTCTTATCATTTTATATATATGTAGGTCAAAAAATGACCATTTTAAGGCTCTAATCGTTGTGATAGAATACCCCTATCAAAATTTAGAGTTGTAATAATGGCTTCTAGCTTCTAGATTGAATGCAAACTAATCTCTTGCCTTCTCCAAGCTTGTGTTATTATGTAATTCATTGATTCATTAATTTATGTTTGTGTTAAAATATGATTACCTTTGCATTATGCCCATCTATCTCACCTTTATGCAAGTAGGTTTGTTTATTACACATCATATTCTATATCATAATTGATTTATGTAGGGATTAGTTGTGAGTTTCATCATCTATGCCTACTACAAGACCTATTTATCATCCTTTCTAACCTTGAAAATGGAAAAGACCTCTATATGAAATACTAATCTAGGAGAAAACCAACATGGAATTGTGTATGATGAGATTTAGTCTAAAATAGTTCATTATGTTATTAGAGCTAAGGTGGAGACAAACTTATTTTGGTACATCACCTTTTGTATTATTTTATGTTTAGTTGTGTCCTTACTCTCTTTTCCCACTTTAAAGTTAGTTTTATTTTATCTGATTCAACAAGGGAACCATCCCTCTCTATAGGTTCACTCCAACCATAGGTTACCCACAGCCTTAGAGTGATCCCATTATATCAAATGAAATGGGGAGGTATTAAAACAACCTCTTCAAAGGGTGCAAGTTGGGGCTAATAAAAGGTAGATGTATGTTTATGTAGTAGTTGGAGACCATAGTT
>JARHVA010001977.1:725000-727500 GCA_037957365.1 Torreya grandis | reverse complement strand
TGAAAAAATATAGAAATGTTGTGTTAAGAATATAAACTTATCTATATGATGTTTATCACATTGATGATAAAAGAAATATAATTCCCCGTGTTTGGGAATGTACTTTGGAAGAATCTTAGGAAGAAGAGTATTATAAAAAAATTGTACCTTATTTGGATGAAGTGCATCAATGTATTTTAAAATCTATTGATAGTGTGTATAGGTATGTTTGGTTGTACCATGAAAAAAGAACATGCATCTAGGAGTAAATAATTATGGATGTATACTATCTATGGCAGAGGTAAAACTTCATTTTTATAAATGCACTATGAATTTTTGATGTGTTCAAAAATCCTCAACCTAATGACTAGTAACATTATGGAACTCATAATAGGGATCATCTACCTATCATGTAGGTAAAGTATCAATATTAGTCAAAGGTAATATGCCATCACCACCAGTAGTAGTTGGAATAGGATTAGAAATAGGCTTATGAGATATTATAGATGATATCAATGCTAGTTAGTATAATGTGGGTGATATCTCATGAGATAGCATGATCAATAGATCAAAAAATCAAGTGAACCAATAGGGTCACATCATGAAATTACCAAGAATCATACTATGAAGAGTATCCATTGTGACTAGGTGAGAAATAGTGTGTGTGCTTGCATCTCAGACTTATGAACATCAAGTGGAGAAGATAATTTTAAATTCATTATAAGGATAAACTATGTCAATAAAGTTACTACTATGAAAAAATTATATAACAAAGAATGATAGGTACTTAGTTATGCATTTATAGAATAGGAAAACGCTGCTAAGAATGATAGCTAATTAGTTGTGATTTTATTAGAGGAAGAAGCATAAGGAATGGATTGTTTAGTCTTTTATATAGTAATAAAAATCTCATAAATTAGTTTTTTATGAGACTGAGGTCATAATTAAGGAGGTAATTTAGTAATTATGTGTGATGGGATATTGATTTTTTTAATTTTTAAACTAATCTCATCTGGTTTATTGTTGTTAGAGTCTAATAGGTTAGCGGATATGTTTCCCACAAGTTTAGGGTTGCCATTGTAACCTTTAATATAATTTATGGGATAATTAAATCATTGAGATTCTTGAAAGGGGATACTAGGTAAAGGTTCAAGGGTGGGAGTTTTAAAGATACCATATTCTTAAAATTGTTCAAAATTCTAAGGGTTCATGTATCCTTCAATATTATAAATAACACCATTGTAAAAGAATTTTACACATTGACATGTTGATGACACTAAAAATCTCATGTGGTGTGTCCAAGTTCAACCAAGTAAGATGTTATATGATAGCAAAAAATTATAGATAATTAATTTGATACAAACAATGATAGGAGGCACCATAATAGGAAACCAAACACACTCAAGAGGAGGAATTTATCTTTAGTCATTACCTTGACACATACTTGGGTAGATTTAAGACTATTTTTAGAGTACCTAAGTGTTTTAATAAAGTCAAGGGAGGCAACATAGTTATCATAATATTCATTAATAAACATGTGATTGAATTGGATATCACCAATTTGGACACTGATGAATAATGAAATATCATCCATATGAAGTAATATTTTGTCATGAATCATTGAAGTGATCATAAATTTGAGTGAAAGAGAAGTGTCTAGAGTTTCATCAATGTGTAGAGATATTTATTCACATTTTTTAAGGATGTTAGTTTTATATCTAGATAAAGTGTCTTCATGCCCCATAGAGGGATTCTCATTTTGAATATAAGTTGCATGAGAGGATTATGATGATGACAATAATTCTGCATGAGTTATAGAAAATGAATTTGATATTCGAGATAATAATGTTATGTTATAGTATCCCATTAATCATATGTATTTATAAATATATCAAATAGAGGTTCAAAATGTTGAATTAAATGCATATAAGGAGGGTTGGAAGTGAAATTAAATTTATGTTGATAAGTGGGAGTTGATTGGGACTATATAATGTGGTTTGGCCAAGTGTATTTGATTTTTTTGAAGTAGTCAAGGTGTTTGGTGTCATGGTTAGGTCGATGCTTGGTTTGTTTGAGGATTTTGTTGGTGGATAATAATTATGAGAAGTGGATTGATTTAGAGTGTTAGGTAATTTGTATTAAGGATAATTTGATGATAGATGATGACTATAAGTTGTATCAATGGAAAGTGTCATTTGATTGAAAAAATGTGGGATAATGGATGAATGAGTAGGTTATTTTATTAGATATGTTGGATTTGTTGGCATATGCCCAAGTTTTGTAAAATGAGATGCGTAAGAATATTAATCAGTATGGAAAGTTGATAAATTGGTCTAGCTATAATTTGGATATGGATCTATTCAAGGAACTACTATCTTCATATTATTTATGTTGACAACATTCTCATCATTGGTGAGAGCATGAGGAACAACAATTTTTTTACAATGTTGGTAGAGGGAGGTTGAGTATTATTTGATTGATTATTGGGAAAAATATCCATGTAAATAAAAAGATGAGTTTT